>JAHDVE020003743.1:0-43781 GCA_022606495.2 Halesus radiatus | reverse complement strand
TTGAATAGCCAGGTACTTCCCCACCTTCCTCTAACCCATCTCCTTCTCATCCCCTCTGCCATCAGCCTCACAACATACCCCTATTTGGCATGACACAGTCTCGCTTGCTCCAGAAGGTTAGGAGCAGTTGTGCGGACCCTTGTGTGCTGCTCACATGAATATAAGTTTGTTAAGTATCGTTTAACTAACTTTAGCAAAAAAAAAAAATTATCTTGTACACAATTTTGATTGTAGGGCTAGAGAAAAGTATTAAATATTAAAAAAAGGGAAACTCTAATGCAGGAATAATCGTAATGATGAGAATTACAAGTTGATAATAGCCTAAAAACAACATAATTTAAATAAAAAGATTTTTTTAAAGTACATACTAATAAGATTGTTTTAAGTTTATCTAACTAGCAATCACACCGTGTCCCCAAAGGGTGGGCAGAAAGGACGAACCGCCGAATAACTCGATCTTGGCACACACTTCTTGCTTTATTCACGTGCCATGACTTGGGCATCCTCAACTACTTCTATTATTTAATTTCACGTCATATATTATACTTTCAATACCTTTTTCTTTCATCCACTCTACATACCCAAACCATCTAAGTGTACGCTTTAATCAGCATTTCAATATTTCCAGATCTTCAATTTTTTTAACACAGTCGTATATATTAAGTTAGTTTAAGAAACATAACTTACATATACCTACGTAATTATAATTTTTAGTATTATCTCTGGGGTATAAGATAATAATAGTAATAATAATAATTGGATGATTTGTATAGCGCCGCTTTTGTGAAAAATCACCTCAAGGGCTCCCTAAGAGAATGCAAGAGAAAATACTATAATTATTATTAGGTCATTCATTAGAAAATTATTTATTTCATTTAGATATGTTTGATGTCGTTGATGACAGCTTATTTGATAGTTTTATGAACATGATCAAAAAATATAAAATTTATAATCTAGCTCAATTGAGGGCAATATTTGCAAACATGCAACATTCCACTACTATAATTGCAAAAATTAACCTTGATTGCCATTTCATGGAGAAAACTCATTTGGGGAGCTTTAAATATAAATCGTTTACATGATTGTTCACGTAAATGATTCATGTCAAAATATGGTGAAACTTTAAAAACCGGCTTATTCCAATTCCATTTAGCTTCCAATATAGAATTAAATATCACCTGTATGCTCATTTAGAGTATTCATCTTATTGCCGCGAATTGAAGAACGCACAATCGATTATAATCTGCACAATATTTAATACCATTGTCATCCATTTCTCGATGAAGAAAAAGCAATAGTCTCGACAGGTCTAAATATCAAAACTCGCTAGAAAACTCACCGAAAATCTCTAGGAACGCATAAAAATGTGAAAAACGATCATGTTATTTTGTTGATTTATGCAAATATTAAAAAAAAAACTCATAAAGTTCGACAAAACTACTGAATTCTCACATACGTTTATCACATACCTGGGCATTTTTGAAAAGCGTTGTTTTGTATTATTAGGGGAATCCTACAATCCACAACTTGTAACGAGAGAGATAGAGAATCCAGATAATGTCACTCTTCTTTCAAATAACTTGTCAATGTGTTAGACAGAGAAAAAAACCGTAAACATTCATTTCAACTTCACTAACGAAAGAACAGTAAATATATACGTTTTATGTTACATCTCTTTCGTTATCATCAGTGAAAAACATCAAGAAAGAGATATCATATTGAACGTATGCTCAAGTCGTCGACTGTAAGATTATCTTGAAGAAATTCAAATTAGCTGATCTAACAGACAATGAAATCTCTGTACATTTATTTATTAAACTTAAAATAGTTCCACTTCATGCGGTCTAATATAAACTTATATATTTTTACATATTGCTTATTTTCAATACTGAATGCATACATAATTTTTATATCCTACTCTCAATATTCTTAATTTAGGTACCTACATTTTTTTTAATTCACTACTTACTAAGCTACTATATACAAAGCTACTATATATATATAGGTACTGTAACTGTAAACAATTTTGTGTTTGGGATTTGTTTTTTTTTGTCTAATATCTTCTTTCTTTCTTGTATGGTATGTGTGGAAGTTTTTATTGTAATATAGTTTGTCTCTAAAGTAAGGTGGTTGTAAATTGTTAATATTCTATTTTTTAATATTCTATAAAGGGGACGGTATTAGAAATTAAATGTTTTATTATTTAAAACAATTAATAATTAGAATTAATATAAATGAATATAATTAAAAGTTGACAGTGTAAGATAATTAAAAAGTTTTTTTCTAATTCTCATCTATATTTGGTATTTATATACCAACAAGTGTAAATTCCTCTCCATTTACAAGCGAATGCTTTTGATACAATATAATAGTACAAAAAAGGTCATGGGATTATTTTTTAGTATTATCTTGGGTTAAACCATAAAATATTTTTTTAATATATGAGAAAATAGCACAATTACTCGCCCATTAGAAGATTTCGCGCAAAAATATTTTTTGATATCGCCGATAAAACACACTTTGACTAAAACTATATTATTTCTAACCTAGCTCATTGATCATGATTAGAAAGGTTAATATTATTATTCCGTTGATAAAGTTAATTTTTCATCTTTGAACGGAATATTTTTATTCCTTTGTAACTTATACGATTGTTAAAAACAATAACCACATATTTTTTAACAGAATAAATTATGCACAATAATACCACCTTATCATTTTGAGTAAGAGAAATTGTTCTCAAATTAATTGTGTTTTGTCAGCGCGCTAGAGGTGATATTTAAAAATCAACATGTCCTACCGCCGAAAAGCAGGGCTCAGCGGTGAACAACGCCGGCGGCTGGACTGTGAGACAGAGAATTCGTAGGTTAGCGTTCTCTTTCCGTCTGACGAACTCCCCCCCCCCTCTCTCCCCGCACGACGCAGCCCATGTTAACAATCTTCGTTGTAGGTACCTACATACATATTAATTTCTAGATCAACTTGTATCTAGAAACTGAGAATACATCAAACGGAGCAACGAAAGAAGAATAAATTAATAAAACATATATGATCAACTTGTATCTGGAATCTGAATACACATTCATTTTAGATCAACTTGTATCTAGAAACTGCGAATACATCAATCGGAGCAACGAAAGGAGAGTAAATGAATAAAAAATAACCGTTAAACTGGAGCAAATTTGTTATATTTTGATGACGAACATACCGACTAGGGTCAGTTGCAAACTGACAACCTTGGTAATGATAAAGGCACTGTTGCCAACTCGTGCAGATGTATCCCACCGGAGCCAAGATAAACGGTGTTAAAGGTAGATCAACAAAGGTCATGTAAATCTTACTAGATCAACATAGTACGGGAAGAGGTGATTATATATATATATATATATATACATATAATAATAATATAAATAGATCGTCTGATAATTTGAGAATGCGAAACAGTTGTCACGCTTAATAACTACCCACCAGAACTTTAAAAAAAATTGAATATTAATAGTTATTAATAAATTTTTAAAACTTTAAATTAAATGGAGTTCTACAAATTAAACTAAATTAACCCAATTAACAATAATAATAAAAACCTTTATTTTTTATGAAAACATGAAGAGTTCCAACCGAAGCACATGAAAAGAGTCAGTTTTATTTTCACTCCAAAATTATTCGATCAATGTTTCACTTTTATCGTATTGAATTTTATTTATTGATAAATACTCATATGTGAACAAAGAGTAAACATTAGTTGGGTACCAATTCTTTTGCCATCTGTGTATTCATATCAAAAAGTATTCTTCATTTTTAACACTTTCAATATAACTAATGCCCCCTTTTTTTTACGGAAACACCACACAGGAGACCCCGAGGGAAATAATTTCCCTCGAGGCCTATATCATCTTTGGGGATGCTGCGTGGAGGGTCTTTTAGAGAATAAGAAGGAGTGAACTTGAGTCTTGAAGAGACCCATGTCGTGGGATGGAGGAAACACAGAGGCCGGCAGATAATTCCACAGCCGAGCTGTTGAACACAATAACGAGTCGTAAAAGCGACCCGTTCTCATGTGACAAATGTCGACTGTGTGCAAATGTTGGGCACGCGTTTGGCGTGTTTCCCGACTATGCTCCGGTGCCGAAGGGATTAATGACGCTAGTTCCTAGAGCATCTTCCATTAAAATACCGGTAAAACAAGGACAGCATTCCCACCTGACATCGGTGCTCCAAAGATTGCAGTCCATTTGTTAACATAGCCGAATCTATTAAACGGACCGCCCGTTTCTGCACTGAGTCAAGGGTTTTTATTAGAACGATGACCGGATAATTCAACACACGTATGAATCGTCACACTTTTTAAAAGTCATTAAAAGTACGACAAAAAAACTTGCCTGAAAGTCCTTGCCCTAGTCTAACCTAACCTAATCAATATGTGAATATATTTTTAAATTATTTTATTATCATAAATAAATTGTTTCTCTTCGACGAATTTATACTTTTAGTTGCAACCGGCCTTTGGCAATATATTTGACTTCCTCCGTCGTTTTTTAAGCGGGATAGATAACGAAAAGCCATTCTCAACTAAAGCTAAATGTACCGCTTATAGGACTATTCATTTATGCGCAATGAAACGTTCTGAAATAATATATATAAACATATTCGCCACAATAGGTTTTCAACTTTTTTATAAACTGTCTTTCTTAATTTCCAACACCACCACTATGTTTTAAAAAGTCTCAAAACAATAATAAAAATGCGACTTTTGCAGTGCCATCTGTGGAAAAAGTAATGAATTAACAGTTTTTGGAGTGGACAAATTAAAAAAAAATCGCTTTGACGTTTATAAACGTATTCTTATGACTTTTCAAATATTTTATTAACATCTATTCATACCCGGAAATAAAAACTGCAAAGAGTCCACCTTTGGTAATTGAACAATGCCTGCTGGCCTACACTGCTCTTGCTCACACGTGCTGACCATACGAGTATACTTAGTTTCTGATGCACTGTAACAAATGAAACTTTTTACGTATTTTACGAATTCTACATCACATAATATCATAGTTAAGACATTGTTTCAATAACAATAGTGTCTGAGTTCAATTCCTTGGCTGGCTAAGTCCACCATCACGACACAAGCAATATCTTTCACCTACTGTGATGGTAGAAGGGGATTTTCAAATATTTTCAGGGTATTCTTAACGTCAGATTGTTTGAATGACCATCATTTTTATTTTTTACGGTGGTTTAAGGGCGGCCCTGTCGCAGAATGTATGTCAACAACCTCCCGCTAACCTCACGGTGCAGACGCCCGTCCGATTGTGCCAGACGTTTCAGTAAACACGCTTTAATACTACCGATCCGAAAGGTCCTATATCTCACAGCTTTTAGTTATTATTTCTAGATGCTTCTAGTGGCCTAGTGGCAATTTATTATCACACAGAATAATTCAGTACGCTCATTATACTCGTATATACTATCCAATGTGCGTACATACACCACTGACGACAACGATGGAAGTGTGTTGAATTTTACACATTGTTGTAATTTATCACATATTTCCAAATATAATTAGCCTATCTGAAGCCAAAGAGTCGAAAAGTCTTATGTAAATTGGAGATTTTTCTTTTAACTAGGTATAAGTCTCACTACTTCGTTTTCTGTAAAGTGACCGAAATGCGTTATTAGGTAGTTATTATTCGTATTCCTACTCGGTAATTGAAACAGCTATGAAAAGTTGAAGAAAGTTTAAGAGCTAGGCTGCTTTTGGAAAATGGAAATAGAGTATTTTCGGCTATAAAAAGCAAAAACCTCGACCGTTAGTTCTGGAAAATTGGTAGAAATGTCATTTCACGAGACTGATAAAAATATACGTACGGTCTAAATACTTATTACGATACAATATCTATTTAAGGTATTTTCTTAAAAAAAATTTTTTTGTCAAATAGGAAATTGTGGTAGTTTATTTTTAGAAACACATTTTAAGATAACCTTGCAAACCTCCCGGCCAGCCGCCTAACGCACGAGAAACCCTTCTGAACAAAAGGCGAAAGGCTACTTCTATCACAATACTCGCCTGAAAAGTTGTAGCGAATTCAGTGGCAGACCTCGGACGTGAAAAGCAAGCATCTTGATGCAGACCCTACTATTAAATTGCCAGGGTTCTCTCTCCCTCGGAAGACATGTACCTCATTAAACCGCATCCGGTGCAGTCACAGGCGTTGTGTGAATACATAGTCTAAAAGATTCGGAACTTTGTGAATGTGGACACATTCAAACAACAGAAAACATCGTAGAGTTTCCCTATGGCACATCTGAGCTGAACCAAGTGACTCTCGATGCCATTGACTGGCTGAATAACCCCAGCATCTCACTATGACCTCCACCAACTCTCCACCATACGAAGAAGAATAGTATTAGAAATAATAAAAAATAATAATATTTGTTCAATTTATTTTTGAACTTATTGAAGTTTGTAAACCTCATTGTCATATTTAATCATTGAAGAAGATAATATTAACACATCCCAAATGAACCACGATACCGAAAAAACAACCGGGATTTCAGTCCCAGATGCGACTGAAATCTTTTTAATTTCTATTGTTTTTTCGGTTTCGTGGTTCATTTCTGATGTGTTAATATTATCTTCTTCAATGATTAAATAATATATGTATTTTGAACATCTCGAGAGTTGTTAAACTGTCGCTCGGCACGAACAATCGGCTTTTGATAAAAGTGCACTTCATAATTGCATCTAATGAGGTCATTTTTTACAAGACATTTTAGTTTGTTTAATGTACCGTAAATGATAAAAATAACAATGAGTCTTATTTTCTATAGCGTAGTTTTGCGAAGGTTCACCTAAAGTGCGCTTTACACTAACTAACCTAACCTAATATAATTGTAAAATAACAGACATAGATATACATATATGCAAATTAAAACTATGACTTTACATATTCATGAGCAGCAGGCTCACTTACGTAAACAATTAAAAATAAACTAAGGGTATGAATAATCAAATGTAAAGTACAAATAATAAAAGAGCTATAAAATCTACAATAAATAACCTAAACTAAAATAATTAGAAAATAGCAGATTTTTTACATGTGAGCAAATTAAAATTACGATTAAAAATAATCATGATCAGCAAACTTACTTAAATATCTTTTATTTTTTAAAAGCTTTGTAACTCTCTTCCACTTATTTATTTTCGACTGGACCGATTTCACTCTATCACGGGCGTCTTCAGACAGGCACAATTAAAACAAAATACCAGATATGGTATACGAGCATATAGCATCTATGTCAGGACTGAGTCCCATTTCTCTTTCTAATATTCTACATTTACGACTGAGAAATTTGTCTTTTTGCTGAGGGAATGGCTTTACAATTATATTTAAACCTACTGTTGGGTTTACCTTATGGAACGATTACATTGTTAATTATTAATTATTTTTATTGAGATTTAAAAACCTCATTGTAATATTGAATCATTGAAGAAAATAATATTAACAAACCCAAATGAAAGATGAAATCGGACAAAAGGACAGAAACTAAAAATATTTCAGTCGCATCTGGGACTCGAACCCAGGTCCTCTGCCTATCCGGGGCAACGCTCAACCGACTTAGCTAATGAGACAAGTTCAATTTGTGTCATCTTCACCGATATCATATCTCAAATTCAAGGTTTGTGAATATTACTTTCCATTTTTAATCTCATATTATTGGCAGCTATTTTTATGATGTTTACAAAGTTCTACCCGAACTCAATTGCAAACTTAAACAGTGTCTCGGATTTACATCCGACTTTTTATTTATATGAGACATCTATTGACTTTTTGATAAAAGTCGAAAGAATTCAATTTTTAATTATTAATTATTTTTATTGAGATTTAAAAACCTCATTGTAATATTGAATCATCTAAATAGTTTAAAACACCCGCCCGCATTCCCCTCTTATACCGCAGAAGTCCGACGATACAGTACACCACTACACAAGCAAGAATCTCTTTTAAACGATTCTGCTTTACAAGTTCCTTAACGAATTCACGGAAATAATACACTTTGACTAGGTATTTGTAGTGTTTTTAATGATTCGTCATAATATCTTTCAATAGTTCGTTTTTCTAAGGGTAGGCACAACTTTTCAGCTTTTATGGACTGCACGCCACTGCATTCAACTTTGTTCTTTTCAAATTAATTACAAATTACTAGTAATCACCATTTTATTAATATACGAGTATATATATACGTTTCGAAAGCGATGCTTTCATCATCAGGAATATACAGAGTACTCAATGATTTATCAAATTTAAAAAAAAATATTTCAGTTTGACTCCCGGGCAAAAAGGTAATCTTGATTATATATCGCAAAATATTAAATATTATTATCTAATTTATTTTATTTTCTTCAATTTGCACGATGTATTTCCCTACTCTGTGCGTTGGTTGAATGGTACCAAGACGATGTGGGTGCATTGTGCATTCAAACTGCAAGTGTCCCTTTATAATATGTCCTCCTTTCTCCTTTCTCCCTTCGCCTCTAGCTCATTGCTCCTTTCTTCTCGCCTTCCATTGTGTCTCCAGTTCATAGGGGAATATTCACCAAGTCGCTCCTTTGGGATTTGGGTAAGTTATTCAACTTGGTGATGATAAATTAGTATAATGACATCATAATTGATTTTATAATTAAATTACTGGAAGAAGAAGTCGGGGATGCCCTAGGAAGATATGGCACAATCAATCGAATCAAATACTTGAGTCGGGCCATGTCTGAAGTTAGAATGAATCTGACTGAAGCAAGAAGTGTACGCCAAGTTAGTTAGTTAGGTAGTTAGTTAGTTAGTTAGTTAGTTAGTTAGTTAGTTAGTTAGTTAGTTAGTTAGTTAGTTAGTTAGTTAGTTAGTTAGTTAGTTAGTTAGTTAGTTAGTTAGTTAGTTAGTTAGTTAGTTAGTTAGTTAGTTAGTTAGTTAGTTAGTTAGTTAGTTAGTTAGTTAGTTAGTTAGTTAGTTACTTAGTTAGTTAGTTAGTTAGTTAGTTATTTAGTTAACTTCCTAACCTTCGCTTCCCCTTCCTCTTCATACTCTAAATTAGGAGTGCCATAAATCCACTGCCTGGCAGGAACTCTTGTGCGGTATTTTAAAAAGATGTATCGGAGTTAAATGGAGACATTTACTGAACTACCTATTATTGAAGATTGTTTCAAATCAAACACCGCTGCAAATTCATAAATGGGGCCTAAAGAATTCTATTTTATATGAATGCGTTCATACTCAAACCACATAACATATCGTAGAAGATTTTTTTCTTTACCAGTTTATAGGAGGCACATCTATGTTGAACCATGTAACTTCTATCTTATATTGGAAACATGTCGAAACTACGACTTGCTTCCGATATAAAATGAGGAACAGTAGTCACAATTTAGTTTATACACACCGGAGTGAATCAATTTATGGTCTTTATCCTTAGCGTTCCTCAAAAAATTATTTCTTGTACAAAAAGCCGGTTTAATATTAGAAGGGAGATTTCTAGAAATCTGGGATAAATCTCTAAATAATAATGAGTGGATTATTAACTACAAAAAAAAAGCTCTCTTATGCGGCCCCTTTATATATCCCCTTTAACCCCTCCTTCAATCTCCATTTCTTCCCCTCCAATCTTACTAATCCCTAGTTACGCCCCCATTCTCACTTCGATATCTAATATATGTTCTGCCATTATTTCACGATATTGATTATATTATTGTTAAATGTGGTAAATGTAAATTCAATTGGGTGGGAGTAAATAAAATCATATAAATAAGTCGTCACAATGTGGATTAACCGCAGTTTGAAAATCGACATGAACGCTGAAACAACTGTCACAATAATGAAAACTAAAATTACTTACAGAACTTAATAATAACATTATTAAATTTGATTTACCTTTAATTTAAGAAATATGTATGCAGAATTCTACGAATTAAACAAAAAAACAATTAATCCATCCTTGGATACGGAATACGAACTTGGAGTACACAAACATTACGTATATTACAATTTTTTATTGTTACATTTAATCTGAGTACAATTCTTTATTTTCTCTCGTCTAGCTTCAAACTACGCAATCCTTCTACCCGTGGCCTTCTACACTTACGCTTTACCACATTTAACATCCTTTTCCAACATTCACAGCTTTTCAATATCAAAAAACGAAAAAACATCAACCCATCGTTATGAATAATGCTGGGAAAAATAGTAAAAGGATACGTTCACAAGTCGCCAGTTACCAATAGTACTAGTAGTTCACCACAGTTCGGCGTGCGGTCATAAATCCTTTGTCCTGTCGACGGGTCACCTTACGTACGGAGCAGTTCCGTGTGCGGGGTGTTTTATAGGGCGTTCCTATGAAATATTTATGTAATACCATATAGGGGTAGGTACTAGGTATCCCATATGCACTCTTTTCAGTCACATCACCACTATCAGGCTATCGTAAAGGATAGGAAGGGTAGTTTAATATCCAGCTGTGCCATAGATTTTAGACCATATTTATATCGACAAACTTATTTGTACATTATACCTTGCTTACATTCGCTAGTTCCTCTTTTGTCCAGAGAAAAGTTTATAGATCTTTAATTGTTTTTTTTTTGTTTTACTAGCATCAGTTCGATTTTTTTAGGTATAATGTTTATGCCACAAAGCCAAATATTTTGGAAAAAAGTGAAAGATACTTTCAGAATCACCCTGGTGAAAGACCACCAATCATAATCAAAGCGTTGCTTGAAATGACTTTTTGCCATGTTTGGTGACCAGATCAGAATAGCTAGGCACTTTTCCATCTTTTTCTTCAACACCTTTTTCCCCTCCCCACTTCCACACCCTTAAAACATACCGTAATTGGGGATGGCATAGTCTCACTGATTCCAGACGGTTGGGAGCAGTCGGGACTCTTGTGCGGTATTCGCAAAGATCGAGCTCTGGCGTTATGATTTTTTCAGATAAAAATCAACTCGCACTGTTATTCAAATATCTAGGTTTGGAATACGAGGGTTATTGAACTTTTCCTCGCCGGTGCTGCGAACTGAGTTGACATGTCTCTAATTATTTCAAAATCTCTATAGATATAATGAAAACACAGCTAATATTTTAGGTACTCTTCCGTAATATATTTATGTATTGGATAAAAAAAAATATTACAATACACACTTATTTATCGAACAAATCGGTAAAAAAATAGTCCAAATGTACCTTTTTCTTTGTGCTTTGCTAACTTGCCGAGGGGTGCGGTCGTGAGCGTGAGGGGTGCGGGGTTTTGTTGGCCGCCCCACGATGCTCGATCATCAGTAATCAGTAGTAGCCGGCAGTCCATCGGCTGTAATATGGTAGACGGCCTCCATGGTCGAGGGGTAAGGCTCTCGACTACGAATCCGAAGGTCGCGGGTTCAAATCCCGGCGTGCGCAAGTAAATTTTATTTAATTAATTTGTGTTGTTTCACAATTAATTAATTTAAAAATAATATATAGTATATTTGCGCACGTTCCAGAGTGGAAGATACTCAGTATCGCCCTGGTGAAAGACCACCATTCAGAATTGAAACGTTGCTTGAAATGGCTTTTAGCCGTGTTTGGTGACCAGATCTGAATAGCCAGGTATTTCCCCACCTCCCTCCTTCCCCTTCTCCTTCCCCTCCCCAATACCTTCAGCCTCACAACATTCCCCAATTGGGAATGCCATAGTCTCACTGGCTCCAGACGGTTGGGAGCAGTTGGGACTCTTGTGCGGTATTCATGTAAAAAAAAAAAAAAAAAGACGTATCGTGTGTCCGATGTTTTTTCCTCGCTATTAGCACTTAACTTAAATATAAACTTTTCCCTTCATTCTACACAACTGCCCTCACGATGGACAATGCAATACTCTCTAAAACAATAACATTCAATGCATCTTTCAATATTTGCAACAAAGGCGAACAGTAGCTGATTTAACATGTCTACATAGAATTCTAAATAATAATATCGACTGTACCGAGCTTCCGTCCCTAATTAATTTCAGCGAACCTCTGAGTTGTACCCGCCATACAGCACTATTCCACACGCGTAGTTCCAAAACAAAGCAGCTGCAAATTCACCAATTAACCGTGCTATTCATTAATTCAATAATATTAACCTAAACAATTCAAACCTTTATATTTTTTTACTGGCCACATTTAAAAGGACTATCTTGGCAATAATATTAACTACTCAATAGGTAGTTATATAATACTTATATAATATATATGGTAAATAATATGTATGGTAGATCACCACATCTTATATAATATGTATGGTAGATCACCACATCTCGCACCTACAAACACACACACACTTATATACTAGTGACGTCACCCTGTGTGATATGTATAAATCAGAAATTACAAGGAAACATATCATAGGTTTGAAAATTTAATTTCTGGAAATTGTTTTACATTGTTTTCTCAAGAAGGAAAAGATGGCGCAACGAGGATTTGTATTACTTCTTAGTATAATTATTATTATTATCAGTGCCATAAATAAACCCCCTTTCTTAAACCATTGTTTACTTTTCACAATCTTCCCTGATTACTGTATTTTTATTTCCTATGTTCAAACCTTTAGAAGCACTACAGATAGCGACAATGTTTCAACATATAATTTCTAACATTATAGTTTCGTCATATAAAAGTGTTTACATTGTTACAATATACTCTCAAACTACCGTTATCTTTTATACACCTCCCTTATCACTGTATTTTTTTTCAATTTCCTATGTTGAAAATTTTAATATACATGATGTTATTTTCACGAAAACGGTGATATAAATTATTCATTTACTATTATTGGTATGTTATTAAAATATATGTGCAGTTGCACTTTTAGTGGGGTCTAATTTAATCGTGTAAGTATCTTTAAATATGCCGCTTACTGAACGTCTCAGACAACGAGACAATCTTTCCTAATGAGATGCGCGCGCATTTAGGGCGTTTCTTCAAGCAATGGCAAGCTGACAATCAGCCCACAAAGACAAAGGATTAATTTGTTTACACCAATGATTTCATTTTTTACTTTCGTAATCAGATCTTATAACAATACATAAACAATATATTAAATAGAATAAAGACTTTTATTTTAAACCACTAATTTATTCTTAGATCATCAGCAATCGTCATATATTTTGTTTAGTGGATTAAAACAAAGTGTTTGTTTTATTTAGTAAATAAATAAAACCACAAAGTAATTACTTTCTACGAATACAAAAAAAATGTTATTCTTATTTGAAATAAATCTTAAATAAAACAGTCCCATACATACAAGTAAAGCCTTTGGGGTAGGTGCCTAATTTTAGGATGCTTATGGGGGTATAAAGTTAAATAATATGTCGGTGGATATATAAGTAAGTTCCCTTTCCCTACCTTCCTCTTCACCTTCTCCTCCCTCCCGTATACCTTCAGCCTCACAACATTTCCCAATTGGGGATGCCATAGTCTCACTGGCTCCAGACAGTTGGGAGCAGTTGAGACTCTTGTGCGGTATTCATGTAAAAAAATAAAATAAATAAATATTTTCATAACACCTTCGTTAATAACTCTCAATCATTTTATTAAGAAATACCAACATTCTACTTTAAGGGGTAGGAAAGGGGGATGGGGGTGGTTTAGAAGAAGATAGAAGAAAATAGAAGAAGATAGAGGAATATAGAAGAAGTTAAGTTTTTTTTCGTTACAAGTAAATATCCCAGTTGGATTGTCAACGTGTTCATACCGAAAAAAAATCCTCAATTGAATAAATAAATAAGGCTATCTTGTTATTTTTGTTTCTTTTCTGTTTCATGTTTCATTTGAGATTTGTTAAAATTATTCCGATTGAGTAAATATTTTAATTCACAACTTTTTTAATTTTATTAACTGTTTTAGTAAATAACATGGTTTTTATTGTGCCATTCAACTATTAGTAATCTACAAATCATGGCTTATTACGAACTCCGTCACTCAGTAGCAGCTAAGTTGGTACACATGAAGAGTTTCGCAAGTAAACAGCGAGCTTTTACCCTAAAGAGTGATTATAAGATAAACCATTATCGTTTCATTTAAGTTTTCCCCAGCAGCAGCAATGGCAACTTGTTTGTCTGACACCGAAATGGCTTCCAGAATGAATTCATTTGCTGCAAAGTTCCGACTTGCGCCAACCGCCGAATTGATTGCTTGCCTTTGTTTGGGTGCATCTGAACTTGCGTAATTTGTAAAGAATCTTGTTGTAATGTAGCGGTGAATTTCAATGACAATTACTTCCATAATACTCCCAATTAGATGGTCAGGTTCTTATCATTTTAAAAGTATCTGATTTGTCAAATGTATGTGGGATGCGCAGTGATAGTGACATCGTCAAGACAAATAATTTCACCACATGATCAGAGCACGCCAGTACTGAACTAAAATTCTCCATACTATCAGAGTCTCAAATTTCTTTGAGTGAGAGCAATTCTGCGGTACAAAATTATATTTCAGCACATTAATAACCCCATACATTATACAAATAGACTAGAGTACACTTACAATACTCGCCTCAATTTTAATGAAGAATTAATAGTTTCAAAGCATACAAATAAATATGGACAAAAAAGGTTAGATAACATGATTCCCAGGTGTTTAAATATATTACCTGCTGAAATTAAAAATTGTCTTAAAATAAAACAGTTAATGAATACATACATTGAAGACTTGGCTAGCTGGAAGAAACTATTTTTATTAGATAATTAGAAAATATTATTTTATGAAAGATTTATTATTGTTATTTATGTTTTATTTTTTATAGATATCAGTAGAAATTTATTTTAATAAGATTATTATGATAAATTTGTGTTTTAAAGCTTTAAGTTTGTTACACACCTTTTAAATTTAATATAGATTTATAAATATCTTAACTGAATACTTATTACGATATGCTCCCGTTACTCAAACTACTGTTAAGTGGATTGTCGGGAATTTTTGTAACATTTCATATAATAAATAAAAGAATTTAAAAGATGGAGACCCAGAGATTCCTGCCTGTCCCACCTGATTTTTCCACCATGTGATTTCATTACATTAAATATCAGTGGCGTGCACTCCATAAAGGCTAAAAAGCATTCCTTCCCTAAGACAAACAAAAAAAATTAAAATACGTTTATACAGTTGGCCACAACAATTAGCGGAAGATGATAATAAATTAGCCATTTTCAAATATTCAGTATACGTTTTAATATGAAGCGGTAACTTGGTGATGTGACATTATAATTTAAAAACCTTCGGTCAGATATTAAACCAGCATTTTACACAGACAATAGTATAGGTAAATTTTTAATTAATGGTAAAGATAAAGAAGATATTTAAGCAAGTCGGGTATTTATTCACTTCAATGTAACGACTGCCCCGCGTTTTATGTAGGCAAAACGTCGCGTAATGTTAATATCCGGGTTAAAGAACACTTAAGATGTCTCAATAATAATCGGTTCTCGGAATTTGCCAACCATCTATTAGAAACAGACGACAGATTCAATCAAAATACAGTCACAAATTTACTGCATACAAATGGAATAGGCATTCTACTAGATAACTTAAAAGCGTTAGAAATAAGGAGAGCCAAAAACACTAATAGTAGACTCATTAATAATCAAATAAATTTAAATAAAGTCCAATTCTTAAATTATTCCGAAAAAACAAAGCACACATCGTTTCCGGTCAGCAGGTACCTGCTGACCTCCCACCCTTGGCCCTCCACTCGCCCGCTTTTATCAATCTATAACACATGTGTGTCTTAGTTCATAGTTTAGTAGTACGAGTATACTACCCTGAAGAAGCTACGGTAGTAGCGAAACCCGGTCGGCAAAAGTATAAATAAAAGTGATGTAAACAAAGTTATTGTTTTATTCTTTAAATTATTCAGTATACTATTCATACACAAATATGAAAACCTGCACACGGGCCTACATCTGGTCATGGAACAATCCACGCCGCTAATAATATAAAGATACGAAGTAACAACTAAACATTGCTTAACTAACTATTCAGAGGAAAATCTACATGCCGAGACAGCTAAAACTCTCTTACATCATTGTATTCGCAAAGATATTTCTTTCTAGAATTTCAAGTCAAGCTAAGTATTTTCAGTTAGAAATATTATTTACATGATGGACTATAGAGATTAAAAATTTCCATTGTCATAAAATAAGTCAAGACCCCGTGTTGTTTTTGTAATCTATTTAAAATGATCACTAAGAGAAAAGATTTAGAAAAAAGAGGGGTACAATATAAAAAAATCATCGTAAGTACAATGTGTCGGTTAGACATTATATTTAATTTAAAAAATCTTTGTTTTAAGCCACTTTATTACATTTACATATTGTCGACCGGTTTCAGTGGAATTCAACCTGTTTCAGGATCCTAATCATATAAACTAAAATTAATTAAGTGAAACGATGTTTCCTTTCTTTTCCTGCATTTCCCCTACTCCTCTACCTACCCCTTCACCATCCCTCTCTAATGCTCTGTCCTGTCCTACTCTGATGTAATGTATTTCCCCCTCCCATTTTTTCACTTTCTTTATCATAATATATATCTATATTTTATTTTAATTTATTTGATTACGGTCCTGAAGAAGGTGGAATTCAACCGAAACCGATCGACAATGTTTAAATATAATGGAGCGGCTTAAAACAAATATATTTTTTCACATAAATATATTGTTCGAACTGCGACCACTATTTTATCGTACTGGAAAGTCCGGACGAACGGCAATACTGGCGCGCGCATGAGCAGTAAACAGTTACCCAAACGTCAGGGAGATAACCAAGAAACGGATTCATTCGTGTCCGAGTGTTGGTTAACTTCAAACCATAGTTTCTGCATTTTAATTTTCTCCCGTGTTAATTTTTCATAAATACATTGTCTAGCCATTGATGAATAAAGAATACCTGTTTTAATTGAAGTTCTATTACTTAAATTTCCGATCCACCCTCCATGCATTCGGTAGTAACAGTTGTACATCGTTAGCCTCGCAGCTTTAGACATCTTCTAGACTGATAATATTTTCAAGCAACAGAGTGATAGCTTTCTCTGTTAATTTAACATTATATTATTATAGGGCCCGGGGTTCCGAGAATTCCTTGCTGCACCACTGTGCACGCGTCTGAAGTAGATCTTCTGAGTTTTTCAGAATTGGCTTATTACATCCGTTTATTTAGGGGATCGATGAGATTCGAATCTGTTTACAGGCATATTTTATTATTTCTAAACAAGATGTCTAGACAGAAAGATAAATATTATAATTCTATAGACGTTTCATGCATATTGTCAAATTTGAGAACACTGATCTAAATTAACCGTATTTATTCAATTGAGTTATCACAAGTATCCAGTGCTTTCTGATTAATAATAACGGTTGTGTAGTTATCCGAGTAAATTTATTCAATACTAATTAACTGCACTCTTCACTTCAGCCATTTTTGAATGTTCATACCTGTTTCATTCCTACTTATCAGTGTAGTGCAGTTTAAAAGGTTTAAAAGCTGTGCCTTCCCTAAGAAAAATGAACCATGTAACGTAAATACTGACCCCGAGTCTATGATTGGGATAATTGTCTACGGAAGAGATTGGTGAGAGGATGTCTATGGGAGACGGAAGAGGGAAGGCAGCAACTCAACATGGCGGGCGACATAACCTGACTGGAGCGGTCGTGATCGACGGGGGTTTTTTGGGAGAGATTATGTATTTGATTTTCTATTTTGTTTGACGTCGGAGGGCGTCTACTGAATTTGCCCGAAGTGGGTGTGTTTTTTTTGTTTTATTGATTGATCGATGGCCGGATTGTGAGGCGATGAAGCCAAACCGCGCGTGCCTGCTGCTGTGGTGAAAATCTCGGAAGAAGTGATGAGCGGACCAAAAAGGACATAAGGTAGCATCTGCATATTCCATTGTCTGGACCCCACGGAAGAGGCTATGGCGGATGGCGCTTCAGAAGAGTCGTCCTAGACTTCTTTTTGGAGATTGCTACGATCGGTGAGCATCTGGACCTGGAGAGGCCTTCCATGATGCTGAGGAGAGGAGTCGGACCATGAGAGCCATCAATTATTGTTTGAACCTTTTCGTGTTGGGATCAATCCTTCTCTTTACTCTTTTCTTTGCTAAACCATGATAGGTGTGGTTATAGAATCATTAAATTTATGTTCTTTCCTTTTACAAGGGTTTTATTTACTGTATCAATCAATACATCCCACTTCCCTGTGCTTCACCATCATTCTCACCCACGAATCTTGAGATGAGAGAACATTAGCCGTCATATCATTTTTACGCTACATTATGGCGCCCAACGTGGGGCCCGACTCCTCTCCTCAGCATCATGGAAGGCCTCTCCATTGTAAACAGAATTAAATTACTTATTTATAAATTATCCGAGACGCAAACAATCGTGTACACGCAACACCATCTATTGTCAAAATCATGAATCATTTTAATTTCATTTATTTAAATTTATTTGCATTAGTTTTAGTTACCGACGCCAGGAAATGCCTGTGTCGCAAAAATAATTACCGTTTCTTTCAAGAATAACAATGTCACAAATATGCCAAAAATTACGACAATTAATATTTACCAACCTTCTAATGGCGTGATCGCTGACCTCATGTATGCACACATATACATAAACAATATTATGATATAATTAATAATATTTCTGTATCAATCCATACATCACACCACACGAACTTCACCCATCAATTCCCGAGTCCGTGTCCATAATATCTTAAATATTATTCACAAAAAACGTTGAGGCGCCATAATGTAGCAGTAATTTGAAGAATACGGTGGGTGAGATTCGAAAAGTTACTGCAGCCAATTTTCTTACTTCCGGAGATAATCGTAAGCTGCAAAAAATAATTAGACAATTTGAAAACATATCTTTTGAAAAATGCGGATTAGGACTTACGCACCTAGTACAACATCATATCGAGACCACGGGTCAACCGATAAAACAACGATACTATCCTTTGTCTCCAGCACGTCAACGCCTATTAGAAGCTGAATTGAAAGATATGTTAGCTTTGGGAGTTGTGCGTCCATCACGTTCGGCTTGGTCTAGCCCGGTTCTGTTGGTAACAAAGAAAGACGGTTCTGCGAGATTCTGCCTAGACAGTCGTAAAATTAATGGCGTCATTCGGCGAGATTCATACCCACTACCTTATGTATCTCGGATTGTAGATAAGCTACGGGGTGCGCGTTTCATCTCTTCTATAGATCTCTCGAAAGCGTTCTGGCAAATTGCTCTAGATGAATCTTCAGCTCCTGTAACGGCATTTGTTGTTCCGGGGTATGGTCTTTATGAGTTTACGCGTATGCCCTTCGGCCTAAAAAATGCACCTAGTGAAGTGCAACGTTTAATTGATAAACTGTTTGGCCCAGAATTTGATGATAACGTATTTGGATATGTAGATGATTTAATATTAATTTCGGAAAATTTTGAATCGCACTTAAAGCTTTTGCAGAAGGTTTTCTATCGTTTAAAAGAAGCCGGACTAACAATAAACTTAAAAAAGAGCGAATTTTGTAAAAAGGAGTTAAAGTATTTGGGATATATTGTAGATTCGGAAGGACTGAGAACAGATCCCATTAAAGTAGAATGCATTAAAAATTACCCGATTCCGAAGAACTCAAAACAAATAAAGGCTTTCATAGGATTATGCGGTTATTATCGTCGTTTCATTAAAGATTTTTCCACGATAGCAGCTCCTCTGACTAAACTTACAGGATCAAGGAAAGGAGTAAGCAATTTTGTATGGTCCAAGGCAGCGGAAAATTCGTTTAACCAATTAAAAGAGGCACTGACAACAGCGCCGGTTATTAACTGTCCTGACTTCAAATTACCATTTGTAATACATTGTGATGCTAGCGCAGTCGGGATAGGCGGTGTATTAACACAAAATTTTAATGGTGAAGAACACCCGGTAAGTTATTTTTCGCGTTGCTTAAACGTTCATGAACGTAATTATGGTGTTACGGAGCGCGAGCTACTTGCGGTTCTAGACTCTGTCACTCATTTCAGACCGTATGTTGAAGGAACACACTTTACTGTAATTACGGACCACTCGAGCCTACAGTGGTTAGTTTCTCTAACAAACCCCACAGGTCGTTTAGCTCGTTGGTCAACTCGTCTTTCTCAATTTTCTTTCGACGTTGTTCATAGAAAAGGTAAACTAAATACGGTACCGGACGCACTGTCGCGCATGGAGGTAGCATTAGTGACATCAACGGATATACCTACCACGATTCATTTAACAAACGATAAATGGTACAACACATTATTTACAAACTGTAAAAATTCACCCCAACGTTTTGTCAATTTTCAAATTAGGGGTAATGATCTCTTTAGGCATAGCAAAACTCGTTTCGCTCTTTGTGAAGATACGGCGTGGAAGCTGGTTGTTCCTTTTGAAAAGCGAACCGAAATATTAAAACAAGAACACGAAGCGGATCTTTCTTGCCATCCGGGAGTATTTCGAACTTACAAAAAGGTGCATTTACATTTTTATTGGCCAGGAATGTACCAGGATGTTAAGAATTTTGTTAATCGATGTAAGACATGCAAAGCACATAAAATCAATACATCTGCGCCGGCGGGCATCTCTTCAAATCCTAAGATTGTAACCAGACCCATGCAAATGCTTTCAATAGACTTAGTCGGTCCACTGCCACGTAGTTACTCTGGGTTTATGTATATATTGTCAATCGTAGATGTGTTCTCTAAATATACCTGGATATTTCCGCTTAGAAATGCTACCACAAAAAGTATTGTAAAAAATGTAGAACAGCACATTTTTCTTGTTCATGGCGTTCCACAAACATTTGTATGCGACAACGGTAAACAATTTATATCTAAAGAATTTAAACAGTTACTGTCTGATTATAATGTGCCCCCACCTTTTTACAACGCATTTTACACACCTCAAAACAATGTCGTCGAACGCTATAACCAAACAATAGGTACAGCACTGTCTATTTTGTCCGAGTCTGACCAGCGTAATTGGTCCAGATTTCTGCCACATATTCAGTCAGCCCTAAATAATTCGGTAAATTTTGCAACAGGTTATACGCCTTTCTTCTTGATGCACGGTCGTGAACAGGTCATTAATGGTAATTTTCACAAAAAGTATGTCTCGACAGGCGTATCGGACTCAAGTCTAGAAGAATCGAGAGAAAACTTTGCTAAGAAATTAGAGGACTTGGCTCCTATATATGAAAAAGTTTCAGAGGCTCTGTTACAGGCTTATAGAAAGAATGCAAAGCATTATAATTTACGTCGCAAATCGGTAAATTATGAGGTGGGGGATATTGTGTGGCGGAAAAATTTTGTCCAATCCAGTGGACCCAATTTCTTTTCGCATAAATTAGCTCCGAGGTTTGTACAAAATGTTGTTAAAACCAAACTCTCTAACTTAGTTTATACCCTTGCGGATATGCAAGGCAAAGTAGTAGGTAATTTTCATGTTAAGGATATAGTTCGTTTAGATTAAGTATTAGGTTAATTTTCTTGTAAGAAGCCAGTGTGGTAGCATGTGGGACTACCAACCCTTCATGTCGCTTCACTTGTTTCTTTAAAGGTATTATTGTGGTCACATGTACTGGAGTTTGGTACCTTCAATACAGGTGCTCAGAATAAACACAAATTCTAATTTATTGATGATATTTTTTGACACTTATCCTCATTAGACTAGAATAGAAACATATTATTTGTTTCTCTGATCTTTTAGATCAGTGGCGCCCTAACAAAATAAACAACAAAAAAAAAAACGGGGATTGATTTTTTTTTTGTTGTTTTTTATAATAATTTTGATTATTTTTTTACATAGGTACATACCAATAGTGTACCTCGAAAATTAAACTTAAGAATTTTCATGATATATACATATATATCGGATATTATTGTTGTCGCTACGGTATATCGGTTAAGTACCTCTAATAATTCCGAATACTCTAAATGAAAGTTAAATCGGTTACCGGTCTGATGGTGTGTTACCTGACAATATGTATATATTTATAGTAGGTATTCTTTGTATTTAATTTGTTTAGCCGTAGGTAAAATTATGCTTTTGGAGTGCACCGGAGTAAAAGTTAAATTAGAATTTTTGGAGATTACTACGACACACTCGAAAAGGATAGTTAGTATATTCTGTCTGGGAGATTTTGAGCTACTTTCTTTCACACAGATAATAAAATAGTTTTAATTGTTAATTAGTAACTATAATGTTTAATGTATATTCTAAGTTTATAATTATGTCTAAAGTAAGTTGGTATCTCTTTCCTTAAAGAATATAGTATAGACATTTAGAAAGTATGATTTTTTTGTAATAATATTAGTATTAAGTATCAAGTGTAGTACTGCTAATGCATGCACACAACAAACAAATATTTACCAATTTGGAGTAAACATCTTCTGCCTCCTTGAACAGGAGAAGATGATTAGTAGATAGTTTAGATCTAGTAATACCACTGTTTATAATATGTTGATAAGTATTTTTTAAGTTGATTTGTCCAATAGGTTTAGTAAATATATACTATTTTTACACTGCTAACACCAGCGTAAATTTATCAAGTATTTTTGTGTAACCAGTGTCGATTTTTGAAAAAAAATCGAGCACCAATTTGAACCCGTGTCGATTTTTGATTAAAAAAAAAAATCGAGCACCAATTTGAAAAGATAGGAAGATGTAAAATTTCGAGAGAAATTGTACTTTGCAAGTTTATATATATAGATATTGACAAATGTACTTGTTTGAAACCACACGAATAGATAGGTATTGTAACATGTAAACCCTCATCTTTATACTATTTAGCAATGGCTAAATGACAACCAAATAGTTCTATAACTATACGACGAGGAAAATTTTTGGAGGTGAATACGCAAACTATCCAATGGATATTGGTATACTGTGTCTAATTCTTTAGATACATATAAAAAAAAAAAAAAAAACCCTGTTGAAACTGCATGGTAATTGTAATTTTTTTTGTTAAGAGGAAGAGAGGATTAGTTAAGTAGGGTATTAATAATAAAAATAATTTTTTGAAAATTTTGAAGTGGGAGCTTGAGTTCTCCAAACCTCACAAGTGTTAACCTAGAGAAATTGACTCTCATAAAGTGAGGAAGTGTTTGGTTGATGTAACTTGTTTATTTTTTTTATTTTATAAGTTGCTTGAGGATTATAAGTATGAAGCATTTCCTTACTTTTCGGTTATGCTTAACCACCAATGTATCACAACTTGATTTTTTTTGTGTGTATTGTCATACTAAGATATGCCATTTTGTATGTCAATTTTGCCTTTTGTTTTATATTGGTTGTTACTTGTTTTCTTTGTTTTCAGTTTTTTCTGTAATTGAAAAGAGTAGAGAGGAAGGTTAGGTCAAATTTTACTTCACTTCGCGGCATAAAATTTTTACGGGGAAGCGGGGAATTGTAACGTAAATACTGACCCCGAGTCTATGATTGGGATAATTGTCTACGGAAGAGATTGGTGAGAGGATGTCTATGGGGGACGGCAGACGGAAGGGAGCAACTCAACATGGCGGGCGACATAACCTGACTGGAGCGGTCGTGATCGACGTGTGTTTTTTGGGAGAGATTATGTATTTGATTTTCTATTTTGTTTGACGTCGGAGGGCGTCTACTGAATTTGCCCGAAGTGGGTGTGTTTTTTTTGTTTTATTGATTGATCGATGGCCGGATTGTGAGGCGATGAAGCCAAACCGCGCGTGCCTGCTGCTGTGGTGAAAATCTCGGAAGAAGTGATGAGCGGACCAAAAAGGACATAAGGTAGCATCAGCATATTCCATTGTCTGGACCCCACGGAAGAGGCTATGGCGGATGGCGCTTCAGAAGAGTCGTCCTAGACTTCTTTTTGGAGATTACTACGATCGGTGAGCATCTGGACCTGGAGAGGCCTTCCATGATGCTGAGGAGAGGATTACGGACCATGAGAGCCATCAATTATTGTTTGAACCTTTTCGTGTTGGGATCAATCCTTCTCTTTACTCTTTTCTTTGCTAAACCATGATAGACGTGGTTATAGAATCATTAAATTTATGTTCTTTCCTTTTACAAGGGGTTTATTTACTGTATCAATCAATACATCCCACTTCCCTGTGCTTCACCATCATTCTCACCCACGAATCTTGAGATGAGAGAACATTAGCCGTCGTATCATTTTTACGCTACAACCATATGAAAAACATATCGAAATTTTTAAATCTTTAAATCTTCTCTTTATATAAAATGTTTGTCCGTGTGTCCTTGATTTTATCGAAAATTACTTGACCGGTTTCGCTGAAAATAGCACAGTTTGTTCATATTAGTGCCGGGAATATTTAGAAGTAGTTTGAATAAAATCCTATTGACTATAAACCGTTGTTATAACGTTTTAAAATAAGTATTAAAAACATTGAACCCGCAATGTTGTATTGAGGTCAGCCCATAGATATTCCATTATGGCTAGCCACAGATTATATGTTCAGCAGAAGGTTTGTTTGGGTAGAATATTTTCAAAATGGAAAACACAAGTAGGTACCTAGTTAAGAATTTTATTATTTAGATTATTTTGAAAAAAAATGTATTTTTTGGAATGAAAAAAAAAATTCAAATGATTGTATCTTTGTTTAGATATAGTAATAGTCGTCACAAGACAATACTTTCGATGCCAAATCAATTATTTCCAAGAATTCACAACTTCATAACTTAATCCAAAAAAATCCCGAGCAAGATCAGCTAGTAGTTAAATAAATAAATAAACCTATTTCCCGATTCCAATAAAATTTCCCATGTTTAATTACGCTATTAATTCAATTCTTTATTTATTTAATACTACTTCCGCTGGTGGTCTTCATTGGTGTTGATTTATACTGTTTGGGTGGAGAGAATGTTTTTAAATACTTTTCGAAGCACCCATTGCTAAAACTAAATTGCCATTAGCTATTGGTGGCCAGATAAAGTGTAACACCGCACAACTGTGCCATAGCACATAGGTACATCGTATTCGTTTTATTTGGTTACTACCATTTTAAAATACATTTTAAGATCCCATGAACTCTTTTATGCTCCAAAAGCGATAACTTCTGCTTACTAGAACACGCCAATCAGCAGAGCGACGGAACTTCTCCACGATGCTCCGTTGACCGTTGACATTTTTAATATCACTTACAGACAGTTTAGCGGCCATCTTTTGATCCATGTCATAAAATAGTTGTAAAACTGCCCCCATCACTTTTTATGTTTTTGCTATCAACCTTTCACTCCTGTTATATTATCTGTTACTCTTAATACTTATCTATGTATTTTTTTACCATTTCTCATTTACTGTAATGTATTCTTCATCTCGACCCCCTGGAATAACAAGGTTCCATCTGACATAACAATGTCATACGAAAATGTGCTCTAAGGAGTGTGAATTTAAGGCTCATTATCGCATAACATTGCCATTTCAGATGGAACCTTGTTATTCCAAGAGGTCGATCTGTAATCCCCGTAATATATCGATGTACAACTGTTTTATGGCAAAAATACTATCGTTACCTTGCTAATGTGTTTTATATTTTTGGAATAATCCCATAATTATTTTATAATGTTTTAAAGTATTATATTGGTCGATCGTGTATTTACGCAATTAATCGCCATACCTATGAACCGTTCCTGTCTGTTTTAACAAGCGTGTTTTCGAAGAAAACATTCAAATTGTGCAATATAATAGAATAAAATTCAATTGTTAACCTTTGTCGAAATTTCAACAAACTACATTATCGACAATATTTATGTAAATACGTAATAAAAACCAACTCCAAGGTGTTAGACATTAGCAGAAAAATGCGACATATGCTTGTAAGGGGTGGGGTAAGGGTATTATTTGAAAGGGGTACGGTGGGTCAAATATGTGAAGTTATCTCTCATTTAAAAATAATTAATAACTTTTTTTGGAATAACTTATTGTAGCTTATAAACCTGATTGTAATATATATTTAATCAATGAAGATGATATTAACAAAGATGAACAAATTAATTGAAGGTAATATATCAGTGGATTAGATCGCAGGATCCCGAATAGACCATAAGGTCCTGGATTCGAGTCCCAGCTGCTACCGTTATCTTTTTATTTTCTCTGTGTTTTCGGTTTCATGTTTCATGTTCCATGTTTCATGTTTCATGTTTCATGTTTCATGTTTCATGTTTCATGTTTCATGTTTCATGTTTCATGTTTCATGTTTCATGTTTCATGTTTCATGTTTCATGTTTCATGTTTCATGTTTCATGTTTCATGTTTCATGTTTCATGTTTCATGGTTCATGTTTCATGTTTCATGTTTCATGTTTCATGTTTCATGTTTCATGTTTCATGTTTCATGTTTCATGTTTCATGTTTCATGTTTCATGTTTCATGTTTCATGTTTCATGTTTCATGTTTCATGTTTCATGTTTCATGTTTCATGTGTCATGTTTCATGTGTCATATTTCATGTTTCATGTTTCATGTTTCATGTTTCATGTTTCATGTTTCATGTTTCATGTTTCATGTTTCATGTTTCATGTTTCATGTTTCATGTTTCATGTTTCATGTTTCATGTTTCATGTTTCACGTTTCACGTTTCACGTTTCACGTTTCACGTTTCATGTTTCATGTTTCATGTTTCATGTTTCATGTTTCATGTTTCATGTTTCATGTTTCATGTTTCATTTTTCATGTTTCATGTTTCATGTTTCATGTTTCATGTTTCATGTTTCATGTTTCATGTTTCATGTTTCATGTTTCATGTTTCATGTTTCATGTTTCATGTTTCATGTTTCATGTTTCATGTTGAAATAAGAGTGAAATAACGTTGAAATAATGTTTAAGAGTTGTTAATATTAAATATAATAATTAAAATTCCAAAAACATCGTCAACATTATATGTCAATCGTGTATTTTGTCCCTGGCAGTCCTACTCCAGGGCTGGTGTCGCTCAGAGAGTCAAGTAGTGTCTACTGTACCAGAATACTGCCCAGTATGTGTAGTACCGCCAAACAGCTAGGGCGCCCTGCCGTGCCGCCCAGCCGCATCGACCCGGCGGGCATTCAAACTGCAGCCCAGAGTGGGATGTAGATAGTAGTTCAGTGTTCACCTAGGTCCTAGATGATGGTGCAGTTTTTATTACATTTTTACAACATTCAAAATGCGATCAAAGCTTTCTTTGTTGTTTTTATGAAATTTAATTTTATAAAATAACCGTAAAAGGTAGAGGCGTTGCGATATTCAACCATCACATAGAGGGCAGAGGATTCACGGTGATTCAATTTCTAACTAGTGTTTATGGAGAAAAAGAGAAAAAGAATTAATACGCTTTTTTAATACAAAAAAAAACACTCCTCGGTTCAAAATAATATCATCATAACCTTTACTGGCTTCTTAATATCTTAGAGAGTAGAAATATATTTATTTTTTATAGATATTTCTTCCTTTTTTCATTTCAAATATAAATTTGTTATTCATTGTTTCATAATAATTTTTTATTAACACTCTTGATTAATTACTTACCTACTTTAATCAATTTTTGTTTATGTTTATAATTTGTCTATTCTTATATTATTGTGTTCTATGTTTTAATTTGTCTATACTTGACATTTTTATTTTTTAGTATTCTATGTTTTCTTTATGAAGAGAGAATCGCTTTAGAAACACGCAGAGATATCTGTGTATATTAATAAAGTGGTGAATACAAAAATATTTTTAATTAATTTACTTTTATAAATATATTTTCGTTTGTCTTATTTTGCAATAATTTTAATTAAATGCGATGAATTATAGTTTCAGAGAGTGCCATTTAAAAGGAAGTGAATATTTTTTTAATTTTTATTTTTATTTTCCGACTCCAAACCCTTACACATAGAAAGAAAAGGTCTTAGAGATAAATTTTATTGGAACAACTACATACAAACAAACGAAAAAATGATCCGGATATGGCGGGGAAAAAATAAATAAGTCAAATTATCTATTCTCCACTTCGTGGTATTTTTATGGTATCTAAAAAGTATATTTCTAAATAGTCAAGGGATTAACAACACACATTTAAATTAATTGCCTAAATAATGCATCCACATCAATATAAAACAATTCAGAAAAACTTGCCATCATTAATAGCGGGAAAAACAGATTTTAAATGTTAATACCTCACAAAGAATTTTAATTATTAAAATTATTTTACGAGTAAATCCGATTTAATGAAAATATCAATAAATCATTAAAAAACCTTAAAAATACAAATTGGATTAGGAATTTCCAGAATTGCACTGTAGTAAAAACTTATAGAATAAAATACAAACTGTAATAGATTATGGTCATTTTTACTGCTGAAACGTTTGCCTTCAGACTTAAGAGTGTAGAGAAGCTCGACTTATCTCCATTCGCTTCGGGATTAATGGCTGGGGAAGGCACAACAGTTGAGATGATTTGGTTGCACTTAGCAGGAAGCGGAACTCGCCATTTGCACTGCACATTCAAGACGTCAGCTCTATTGGGGTGTACCCTATACCCCGCGCTCTGTGGACTGTGCACTGGGGTGAGGGTGGGTGAATCTTGGGGCGTCTGAAACCCTTAAACTCAGTACGTTCAGCTGGTCTGGATTTCTGTGAATGGATGCAGCACAATTATAATACGAATGAAATAAAATACTTTGTTATCAGGTTGAAGAGAGCGTAATGGTTTGATTACGTTCTATGGGGCGACAAACCTAAGAATACCTGATAATCTAGGGAGAATCAAAGATGACGTCATGAGTCAATTATTGTTGGAAGACGCTTCACTCCTGTTCTTGGAAAACTACTCAAATGGAACGAGTGTAGTTCCGCTGAATTGTTCCGGGCTTCATTCTGCAGTGTTGGTTAGGGATTGCTTATCCGGATCCGTTTCGGAAAATCCAGAAATCCGGATTTTGTGAAACTCAACTCAGGATATCCGGATTTAAACCGAATTTTTTAAAAGTAAAAATAATCCCAAAATTTTTAAATTTTATTTAAGTACCGAAAATTATGTAAAACCGTTTTTTCCCGATTATTACAGTAGCACATGCTAAGAGGGTCCCCAACGCAATCGCTTTAAACAGTACTATTTATCAATCACTCTAATTAGGCTACATTATCCCATTCGTATAAGTACAGGTATGTTTAGTTTCACATAGAACAATATTTTATTATCTTCTTTATTCACATGGTTTTCGTACATTAATAATATTTTTTCATTATTATATTAATATATTCAGGACATTTATTTCATATATCATTGCACTTTTAAAAACCTGTTTTGTAAACGTATTTCAATGTTTACTTTGACTGCCCTAAAACGGGTTTTTGTTCCCATTTGGGCAGTCAAAGCTTTCTAGTTTTATTGTTTAATAATGTGGGAAAAATGAATAATTCCGGAAAATTCGAATTTCACATTAAAAACTCATGATTTTTTTCCATAGATTTTGATTGCGAAAAATTCGAAAATCCGTATTTCGTAAAATCCGGATTACAATCCCTTTTGTGAATTTTGCCCTCATTATAGCCAACTGTAATACGGAACTACAACAAGTAGAAGAAGAAAAGATTATTCACTTTAATAATCAGTAAGGCTGAAAATCGTGCCTATCGTTATTATTACAGATTTCGGAAAAAATTCAGTAAAATTCGGGAAATTTACTTTTCATGATCGTTCTACCGTAAAAAAAATGTTTCTACTTAGCGAATTTCTAATATTCAGTTGCAATTTGTCTTGAGCGTCTTATCCTTCATACTTAATGATGTTATAAATAGTAATAATCAACCCCTAAAAAACTACAGCCTCTTCCAGCTCAAGGGGCAAGGCACGCCACTGATTATAATACATATAAGATATGAATTTGTAGTTTAACTAAATGTTTATGTATTTTATTATCTATTTTATTTCTATTCAGAATAATTGTTGTTATTTTGATACCTTAGTTGTTTCCTGATCATGTTTTAATTTCTAGTTTCTAATGTAAATATAATTATTATTACTTTAAACTTTTTTGTTTATTTAACATAATATTTTTTTATGGTAATACCTAATTATTTACCTTCTCTCACCTCTTATTTCTATTTTTGTCTGTTTATAATTTATCCTTGTTTATATGCCATTTTTATTCAGTATTCATTGTATCCTGATGAAGGAACTTTTGCTTTCGAAACATATAGATATTTATTTATTAAAATAGATTTATTAATAAGAAACATGCCAGAATGGAGAATCCATTATCACATTTGGTTTTTAAGTAAATCGGTTTCACCGGTAATAAATAATTTTAGGCAACATAAATATTGAAAACGGGTGGGAGTAAATAGAATCATATGAATAAATCGTCTCAAAGTGGCCTAACCACAGTTTAAAAATGGCCTTGAGCGCCGAAACAGCCGACTCGAAAAAAAAACCTAAAATGCTTGCAGAACTTAATAATAACAATATTAAAATTAGGTTTACAATAAATTTAAAAAAAAAAAACGCGCTTAAAAAAAGATTAGTGGTAACTACATACGAGTATATGTCTCTTATTTTCTTTAAGCTAGGTGGGAGAAAACCAATGTTGTCAAACTACAAGAGACCTTTCAACTCCTAGCCAGGCCAATGAAACAGATTATCTGTTCATGAAAAATTAATTTCACTCAAAGTAAGGGATAACTGAACTTACTTCGGGCATAGGAGACACGCTCACGACATACTTCTATAGATTTATCTCCTCAGTGATGTCGGGGGACTCATCGGAAAAAAATTAAAAATGTGTTTCAAATTATGACGTAAAAATAAATTCTATCCATCGCATATTCTACACAATTATTTCATCATGGCATCGTTGTTGCACTCAGGTGCATTCACTTCCCGGGGAGGCGGGTGCATGTCGGTTGCAGTGGGGGGGGGGGGGGGTGGAAGGTGGAATCGGGAGGGAGTGGAAGTAACGATCGATACTGCAACCACCGTCCTAGATATAAAACCGTATTTTCCCTAGTTTACATTTAGACTGAACATCAATTGAATATAAAAACTATTATTAAAATTATGTTAAATATAGTAATAAAATAATTTATCTTTTACTTCTTCTGGTGTCCTCTCATTTTAGAAAATGTATATCGTCAAGGTGACCTTCAACCTGCAGATTTAAAACTTCTTAAGCTTTTTAAGGTCATTTTATAAATATTTTCCAGTTCTAAAAACAGTAAAATTATAAACGTTTCAAATAAATATCAACTCTCATTTTGCCACCAACCTTTTAATCAATGTAATATCAATAGAAAAGATGGATAAAATACACAAACGGACCAAAATTAAAATGATTTTATTTTTTTATACCTTTAAAACTTCTTTACAATGCCCTCATCCGAAGTCATCTTGATTACGGATCTTGCCTGTTTGATTCAATATCTTCTTCAAATTCACATAAATTAGATCAGATCCAGTCAAATCTCTCACCGTGTCACCATGCGCAGTTGAAGCATGCTAGTAAAGCAAGTTTCTTATCAAATTCATGTAAAAATATATATGGATAAGAAACTTGTCGTATTCTTATATTATCTTTCCAACAAGCCCTCCATTGATATGCTAGATGTAACCTTAAGTGACCAGCTCAAGTAGGGGGCTCCATCGAAGCCAGAGTAAAGTTAGCCTCTCAGAAGCTGGGCGTATTGTACAGAGCCCACAGATACTTTAATAGTACACAACTGGTGACCCTGTACAAATAACAAGGGCGCCCCACTGTAGAATTTGGCAGCCACCTCTGGTCGGAAACCCCAAAATATCTGATAACCACACTGAGTACACAGCACCGGAGCTTCGGAGATTTTCTAGTACCGCAAGGGAAGGATTAATATCATTTATTTTTCTAATGTTAGGTAGGTAATTGAGATTTTTTTATTCCGTGGTGTGTGTTATGGTATTGTACAAATAATGCATTGAGAATACAAATTTAAATCTTATACGATTTTTTTTAAAGATTGTACTAATAATTGGTACTTGAAATAGTAATTAATTTTTGGAGTAATTTATTAATCAGTTTTTTTGTATGATTTTAGTTATTAGTTTTTGTAAGATATTTCCTGGATTAAGGCTAGTATTACATGCTGACCCCCAATTAACAACGGCATTAAATGTAACAAAAGTATTCAAAATTACTTATATGATCATCGGTGCAAACACATACTGAGAAATAATAAAGTTCGATTCACATCTGCCAGTACCCCGCAGTGTAGACACGTGAAGTGGCAGTCACGGAAAAAATAGTTGCTTACATTGTCTATAGGCACATTCACGTACGGTGTAATGACTGTAATGCGAATACTCCCTTCTGTGCCGTGCCTGCCACTGTACGTGTCTGCACTGGACGGTGCCGGTAGATGTGAATGTACCTTAATTCATATCTGGAGAGTTGATTGGGATATCGAAGTATTTGATAATCAAACTTCTTAGAATATGACGTAACTTTGACCAACCCACAAGATCCTAAAGGAGAATATTAATCATATACGTGTGTTTTGATACAGGAACACAATGAAGCATTTTCTAAACAGAGGTCACTGATGTTGTACTGGGGGCTATACTTAGTAGAACCTCTATGCCAACGTGAAAACGTTAAAACAACTCGACAAGTTTCAGTAGTTTGGTGTTGAATTCTCAAGCGATGGCCGGCGACACGAAGGGATTGACCGTAGAAAAGGTGCGGCAAGTATAATGCTACGTCCTCTGTAACTTTGTACAGCTCGATGATCGAGAGTGCAGTAATGACAATTATTGTCAAAACCAAATTAGAAGTGTTGAAGTTAGTGTATCTTCCGACCCTTATACGCGAAAATGTAGTCAGAGTATCTAATTAACAAGTGAGCGAGTTCTGGGGTCAATGCTGCCGAAATGAGATAATTGAGAGGGGTGCCGCAAGTCATAATACGACACAGATTGAGAAGAAAGCATTGGATCGAACGTTTTCAACTCTTTATAGATCAGGTGACTTTAATATATATTCAGGACCGGCAGAACAACTTGTTACAAATCGAATCAGTCTGATCTGGTTCATGCTTAAATTACTGATACTGTTAATCAGGATTATTCTCAAATCTAATCATGTTTACATATTTCCCGCTACCTCAATCTCAGGAGATTTTTATCGTGTTTGCAATTCGTTTACGATCACTTTGAGATACCGACACTTCCAGGAGGTTTACATACATTCATTTAGGAGAAATAGGTAAAAATAAAAGCAATTCTCTATTGCTATAAAAAAATGCTTCGCAAGATGGACTATATTGCATAGCAATGATCCTAAGCTTATGGGAAAAAGTTCTGAATCTAATTTACTGATTTGAAATTAGATCCAGAACAGAGTTTGAAAAAACCAAAACTTGTAATGAAATTAAAATAAACATTAACCCGGCCACACGTGGCAAATCGCAAAGTGTACAGGATTTTCACAGCACAGGACGCCGATAGGATACAAAAACCACTGAGTCAATAAATTAACAATGTTTTGCAAAAATGTCACTTTTTTTCTAATTAAAGACATACTTTTAGAATATCAGTTAAAACAATGATTGACTCCGAACTAGGAACGGCCACCAAGGCGACCGTCCTCTTCGAAAAAAACCACCCAGGCCGAATGGGAGGGCCTCAAGGGGCTAAGCGTGAAACTTTCTTATGATGAGATACTTCATAACAGCATACAAAACTAATCGTATAAAAAAAATACATATCCCAGTCCACAGCGGGAGTTAGAAATATACCAGCCCATTTTCTAGCTATTATAAGCCTCCAAAACCTATTACCATTGAACACTATTATTACAAAGGCGGTAGTTATTAACTAGAAAAAAGACAATAAGAACTATTTTTCTCCCAACATGAATGGGGAATTTAGCGAATTTTAATAAACTTACACTGTTTGTGTTATGAGCCACGAATGAAAATGTGCAAGATTGAATTTATGAAAAATAAGTTTTGGTTCCATTAGCTGTAAAACCTAATTCAGACCGAGAGAAAAGTTTCAGCATCGACACTTTTATAGCGTTGGAGTTGGTATTCGCTGATTGATACGATTACTTAGCGCTATTTTATACTAGTCCGCTCTCAGTTTGGCATTTTCAGTGTATGGATGTGGATTTTCGAACAGCCAAAGAATTGTAGTGCCAAATTTACCTAATTCCATTTGTGTTTCCTTTCAAAAGAAATGTTTTATTAATAACTACTAATTTTAATCGTGACTATCGTTAGCTGCATTATCGGGCCTCGGATAACTTCAGCTTTCAGAGCATTTTGTAGTCGCCTACGTAAAAATGGTTAATTTAGTTTCCAGTTGGTACACAGTTGAAAAATTCATAATTTTAAAAAAATATGTACTTTTAGATTCATAAAAATAAATAAAATAATATTTGCATATGCGGAAATAAAAGAATAGGTCCTAAGTTTCTTTGTTTGGGTTCTATATTTTAAATATTCATTTTATGAAGTTGGCACTTCCAACAAATGTCATATTATGCTAACATTAAAGATGGCGTCAATTCCACTTCAATATTTACGCGTTTTTATATGAAGAAACTAAAAAATTAAGTGTATTATTTTATATTTCCGTATATACAAATATTTTTTTATATATTTTTATGAAACCAAAAATGTTTTTCTTTAAAAAAAATATAAAGTGTTTTATAACTGAGTCTCAACTGGGAGTATTTACCATGAAGGTTGTTGTTTATTGAGAATTTCGTGAGAAAATAAGGATGGATTATGCAGTTAATGTTATTCATAACTTTAACAGTTTAAACCGTAATAGGGTACAATGACTAGAATTTGGGAAATTGTCTATTTTTGGCTACGTTTACTGCACTGAGTTAAGAACTGATGTAAACTATTAGAGTGCAGCCATATTAAATACAATGATTGAAACAAAGATTAATATTGGATGAAAAATACTAATAACGAAAATGATAATCTTGCTATAAATCTTGAACGATATGTTATTTATTTTTGCATAGGAATTCTCATTTTCCAAAACAATGTCCTTTCCGTGCATATGGTTTAAATGTGCATGCATTTTCAGAGGTATTCTTGTGATTCTGAAACATCTTTATATGGAGAAGTATCTGAACGACGCGACGGTTTGGAACAGAGATGGTTGGAACTCAGGAGTTGGTCGGTCGGGTTGGTTGGGTTGGTTGGGTTGGGTTGGGTTGGGTTGGGGTACGCTACAGTTTACTGTGGAATATTTAGTTTAGACGTCGAACCGAGACTGTATACGCTGGCTGCACGTGAAGTTTTACCGCTGTCTGGGTACAGCCAGATTCATTAAAACCTGAACATAAACAAGAAACTGAAAAAAAAGGTCATTAAAAATAAGTATAAATCGTGATAAATAAATTACTGTAGCCATCTGTGCTATGCTGATTGTCAATCACTTTTAACTAAACCATCACGCTCTCTCCTCTCGTGTATACGTGGAGAGGATGGAAATTCGCACAACTTTTTCATGATGTATAGATTCTTCTTACTTCATTCAAAATTTTCTGATAATCCGACTCTTGACATTACCCGATCGAAGCATTCCGTTAATTTAACCATGTTTGAGATGTGAGATGTCTCCTACTTTTTCTTCCAACCACTTGCAGGTTATAATAATATATACTCCCGATACTTCTTTTTCCGAAAAGCATGAGCTCTTCATGTCAAAACCATCTAAGAGCCCTTTTCTTAATACCGTTAATTCATCAACTTTGCATTCTTTTCGGATCTCAGGGATTTCCTTTTTACTGTTTTAAGTATATACGAGTACCTATTTTTTTCCTATGCCCAAATCATGCCTCATCACCACACATCGGATTTTGTATCAAAACACCTTCGTGGGCCACACACCTTAATAAAAATTGCTCGATAATTTTTTTTTCTTTTTATATTATCTTCCAGGATTTAATTTAAAACTACATCCTTATTTCAAACGAGAATCTACTCAAGTTTGTATTTACATTATGCACTATTGCAATAAATTTTAAAACAAACCTTTACAACATAAAATTACATTGGTCGTATGCATATATGAATTTATTTAACCAATTTTATTTATTTAACAAACTATGAGTATTAAAAAAAATTAACATTTTTTTTAGTAACATCAATTTCAATTGACCTTTTTTCATTAAAAAAAGTTCATAACAACAACAACAAGAAGTTAAAACTCCATGGATATGTAATAAACAATAAAAAAAAAATATTACAGGATTTCAAGGTTCAGCAAATACTGCAGCATACTGTATCCTCTATTGCACATTGCACGACATCGGAGTATTTAAATAACCTCTGGGGGTACCTGTCTTTATTTACATACCTCTGCGCTATCACCTGCAGAACTAACTGTCCAATAAACAACTACCCGCCTTACCTGTGAGTCCAATTGCACATCCCCACTTTACATTAAATACTTAATCGATCTACCTATAAAACCATCGCCAGCAAAATTTTATTACCATTGTAAATTTTTTTTTCTGCTAATGGACAAATTAAAACCAAAAAACATAAAGTTAAATTAATCACAAATGTAAAAGCATGAGATATGTATATTAACAATTAACTATTGATCCGCCACGGAAAAGATTGATGGGGCCAATATTTTCCTCCAGTGTGCTTTGATACTCCGGAGGGAGTCAAAACAAAGATACCTCCAAATGTATGAATATCTTTCTATTTTTTAAGTGAGTACTACACAGTTCCAAATGCTCCCAACCGCCTGGAACCGGTGATATTATGGCTTCCCCAAGTGGGGTATATTGTGAGGCTAAAGGTAATGGGGAGGGAAGGGGTCGGGCAAGAGGAAGGTTTGGAATTACATAGCTATTTAGATCTGGTCATCAAATGCATCTAAAGCCATTTCAATTAACGTTTCGATTCTGAATGGTGGTATTTCACCGGGGCGCAAATATATTAAATATTGTATTTTTTAAATAATAGATTTTGAAATAACACAGATTAATCAAATAAAATTTACTTGTTCACGGCGATATTCGAACCACCAGTCTCCGGATTCATAGCCGAAGATCGTAAACACTCAATCAAGGAAGCCGTCATAGATACATATCCTTCAAACCTAGGTTGACAGTAAAGGAGAGAACGTTACATAATTCCTTTACATCTGTTGCAAGGATAACTGATATATCGCTCATATATTACAATATAAACGTATCTACGTTTCTCATGCTTTGGGAAAACGGTGTCGAGAATTTGACACACTTTCAAATATTTGTCAACAATCAAACGACTGCAACATACTGGTGTTTTTTTTAAATATGTAAACTAATCAATATAAGATAATGTGTTGTTTAATATTTTATAAAAATTATTTAAAATACATTTCAAAATGCTGTTTTAGCATATGTGATCGTTTTAACAAACAAACATAATATTTAACAAAAACATGTGCTATTTTTACACAACAAAGTTTGTGAATTGACAAATATTTAAATTTTAACTAAAAACCGCGATTTTCGCACACGTGATTCTTTTACATTGGCTACGTGAGCGATATGAAAACAATTAACAATTTTCTATTGTGGTTACTCTAAAATCGTTTTTTTTTTTACATGAATATCGCACAAGAGTCTCAACTGCTCCCAACCGTCTGGAGCCAGTGAGACTATGGCATCCCCAATTGGGGAATGTTGTGAGGCTGAAGGTATTGGGGAGGGGAAGAGGATGGTGGGAAAATACCTGGCTATTCAGATCTGGTCACCAAACACGGCTAAAATCCATTTCAAGCAACGTTTCAATTCTGAATGGCGGTCTTTCACCAGGGCGATACTGAGAGTATCTTCCACTCTAGAACGTGCGCAAATATACTATATATTATTTTTAAATGAATTAATTGTGAAACAGCACAAATTAATTAAATAAAAATACTTGCGCACGCCGGGATTTGAACCCGCGACCTTCGGATTCGTAGTCGAAAGAATTACCCCTCGACCATGGCGGTCGTTTGAGCTCGTTCAATTAAATTTTCATATTTTCCTTCCACTAATCGATAAAATCAGTATATCCTAATAATGACTTCTTCACCTACAAATAATCGGATTTCTTCAGTCATGAAATCGAAATATGCACTAAAACGAAATATGCACTAAAACGAAATATGCACTAAAACGAAATATGGACTAAAACGAAATATGCACTAAAACGAAATATGCACTAAAACGAAATATCCACTAAAACGAAATATGGACTAAAACGAAATATGCACTAAAACGAAATATGCACTAAAACGAAATATGCACTAAAACGAAATATGCACTAAAACGAAATATGCACTAAAACGAAATATGCACTAAAACGAAATATGCACTAAAACTAAATATGCACTAAAACGAAATATGCACTAAAACGAAATATGCACTAAAACGAAATATGCACTAAAACGAAATATGGACTAAAACGAAATATGCACTAAAACGAAATATGCACTAAAACGAAATATGCACTAAAACGAAATATGCACTAAAACGAAATATGCACTAAAACGAAATATCCACTAAAACGAAATATGGACTAAAACGAAATATGCACTAAAACGAAATATGCACTAAAACGAAATATGCACTAAAACGAAATATGCACTAAAACGAAATATGCACTAAAACGAAATATGCACTAAAACGAAATATGCACTAAAACTAAATATGCACTAAAACGAAATATGCACTAAAACGAAATATGCACTAAAACGAAGAAAAAAAAGGAAGAAAATAATTTATTCAACAAAACTGGGAACTTTTTTGTCTTCGTAAAGTGCAGGTATTACAAATACGTAGTAAATCCTTTTCAAGGAAAATCGACTTCTTCCGAAGGACTAGAAGTAACTTATCTATTATACACACGATGGTACCAAATCCACCAACGTAAATAATATAGACTTCTCGACTTTATAGCTAATATTCAAATCTGTCACGTGATACTTAATATGTTTATATCACGTTCTGGCCAGTCAACTCGGTCTGACGGTCTCCGTAGTTGAGTATTTACGATCCTTGGCTATGAATCCGGAGGTCGCGGGTTCAAATCCCGGCGTTCACACCTAAATTTAATATGATTAAATTTTATTATTTCACAATTAATTCATTAAAAATAAGATGTAGTATATTTGAGGCACGTTCCAAAAAAGTACATACTATCAGTATCGCCCTGGTGAAAGACCACCATTCAGAATCGAAACGTGGCTTGAAATGGTATTAGCCGTATTTTTTTTGACCAGATCTGAATAGCTTAATACTTCTATCTTCTTTTTCTCAATCTCTTTTCCATCCTAAATACCTTCAGCCTCACAACATACCCCAATTAGGGATACCATAGTCTCACTGGCTCCAGTCTGTTGAGAGTATCTGGGACGCTCGTGTGGTACTCGGAAAAAAAAACTCGTCACCTGTTTTAAATTTAGAGGTTTACTGCCCAATCTTCCAGTTCCATCTCCGCCCCTTCCACATTCCCCTCGGCTTTCACAACTCACCCCAATTGGGGATGCTGTAGTCCCATTGGCAACGTGCAGTTGAAACTCTTGCGCTTTATTCACATAAAATATTTATCTATATATTGTGATTACTTTCAAATTCTTTATAAAATCCTTTAGCACAACAGGTAAAATGTTTGGTTAATTATGTAAAATGTTTAAATAAAAGACACTTTTTTAAACACTATTCCACTTTTTACATTTGTCCGTGACCGGTTTCAGCCTGTGACGGCTATCTTCACGGACAAAAACAAAAAGTGGAATATAGTTTTAAAAAGGGTATTTTATTTAATCATTATAATGGAATTCCACCACGTATTAACAGTTTCAAAAATAGAAATTATAACTGTTTTATTTTGGTTTACAACTTTAATAGTTTTTCATCTTATTTAGTTTATTTATTTTCTAAAGAATTAAAATAAAGATTTTCAAAACAATTTATTGCTTGAATTTTTTAATAGTCATTTTACTAGCATAAAATAAAATATGTGAGTACTATGAGTCCCAACAGCTGCCAACTGTCTGGAGCCACGGCATCCCCGATTGGGGAATGTTGTGAGGCCGAAGGGAGTTGGGAAGGGAATGAGATGGGGAGGATGAAGGTTGGGATGTACCTAGCTATTCACCTCTAGTCACCAAACACGGCTAAAGCCATTTCAAGCAACGTTTCGATTCTGAATGGTGGTCTTCCACCAGGGCGATACTGAGGGTATATACCAGTCTGTAATCTGTAATTTTTAGTAGGAATTCATTCTACCCATTGAAGGCATAACAAGGTAAAAAATTTTTTTTTTTTATAATTTATTTTTTTATATCAGGTTAGAGATATAACAGGAGAATAATTTATTTATTTATTTATATCTAAATATTATATAGTACCGCTTAACATAATATATTTTTTAATAATATAATATAGGTGCTTTGTATGGTTAGGTTTGAAGAGGTGATGCTGTGAATGGAGTGTTATATGTGTCGTGACCACCTCACTAGGAGAACCTGTGCTGAGGTGTTCACATGGATGTGTTAAATGTGGTACAAGTATTGATGTGTATTAATTAGTTTTGCTACATAAATTAGGTAGAATTTGAAGAGAAATACATTTCTAGTTTTTTGTTTTGGTTACAGTGGGCAAATTCTTTAAAAAATAATAAACATGTAACTACAGATACTGTCGACTCAGTTTAATGATGTTAAAGTATATTGCATGACGAGTTGAATGTTGAAAAACATAATTTTGTGTGTATTTTGACTAACCAGAACCCCGCGTGGCGTCGCGACGTCAACGTCTGTCGGGGTGATTGGAACTAAGATATCTTAGCGTTGCATTTTAATAAAGGTAGCAGTCATAAATCATAACATTTTATATAAACACTGAACAAGTGAAGTGCATTAGAGGTTCGTGTACCAACTCACTCGGCATGACTCAGTCAAACATTCAAATTAAATTTATAAAGGAATCTAGTTGCATCCATAAAAATCTTTTTTTATTCACCAAATATTCTCGTGAATATACTTAGCCGTAAACGGAGATTTCTTAGAGTAAGGGGATGAGGTTGTGTATTGCCTACTTAGAAGGTTAATTTAAAAGGTATTGGTTTCATAAAGACATTGACAGAAAGGTGTATGTGGGGAATTATATAAATAAATGAACCTCATGTGTATGATAGAATAACCCTCCAGACAGCATCCCCAAAGACGGATGCATACGCCTTGAGGAAAATTATTACTTTTTTAAACTGTTAGATTAAGGATGGTCGAATGGTAGCACTGATAATGATCGCTAAGGCGTATGTGTGATATAACCATGGGTGAAAAAAGGTTTGAAAAATATTAACGAACTAACTAACCATCACGCCGTTTCTCCCCAGGGGGAGCAGGAGAAGACAGACCGCCAAACAACTCGATCTTGGCATACCAGTACATTTCTTGCTTCATTCACAGTCATACAACGTCTCATACATTCTCTTCTGTTATTCTGACTTCAAGCATTTAATTTACTTGATCGTGCCGTGTCTCCTTACACTCTTTTTTTCGTTCATTCGCTCTACATGTCCAAAACATCTAATCGTCCTGTTCTTAATCTTACTCATTACGCTTACATCAGCCTTGCATTCTTTACGAATGCAAACATTTTTCACCTCAGAGATCTCGTTACAGCATTCAGTCTACTTTCATCCTTCCTCTGCCAGTTCCATGCCTCACTGCCATGCATCAGGGTTGGAATCAGCAAAATCAGAAAATTATTAAAATAAATAAAATGCGTTATATGTATACTCGTTCAATAAAAAAATTATAGTCAGTTCCCAACGATCTATTCCCACATTTTTTTAAGACCCACAATCACTTTAGTGAGAGATATAGTTTATTTAGCATTCTCTACAAAAAGAGGCAAATAAGGTGTTAAAATAAGGATTTTTGGCGATTTTTTATACTGAACACAACGACAAAAAACACCTGTGTGATGCAGTAATTTTCAGATACAGCGGTATGCAGTCCATAAAAGCTGATAAGATGTACCTACCCTAATAAAAACGAACCATATGTGAATTACAGTTATATTACATGGAATCATTAACAACCTAATTGATAGCCCTGTCATCCTCGCCACTATTAAATTAACTGTACCGACGAGGAACACAAGACAAAGTGTAACATTTTTCTGCAACATTTAGACAACTATCGGTCTCATTCATTAACCAACAAGATGCATGATCTGGGCAACAGGTTTGGAGGTGTTGTTGGTTTATTTGCCGGGTCCATTTATACAGTAAAGCAACATCTATACCAGCACCTTGATGAATCCTACAATATATAGTATTGAGGCGTGTGTAATGTAGCGTTAATGATTTGTGTTACAATATTGTTTTGATTTTCTATTTTATGTCACTGTTAAACGTTTGAAAAAGATTGTTCATTACCTTATGGTTTAGAATCTCTATGTACTTGTAATTTTTGATAGCTCTTTATATGATATTCTAAAATTAATGTGAAAGCCCAGATGGGTCTATAATCAAATAAGTAAATTATGATACGATAAAATGATATTATATGGAAATAGGTAAGGAAATTGAATGCTCATTTATACAATTGACCATAACAATGACATTACTATTTTTTTTTGTTTTCTATATATTTCTGGTGAATAAAGTATCACTTTCTAAACTTGTATATTAATAAAGTGGTGAATACAAATTATTTTTAATTAATTTATTAATAATGACGCCACGAAGTGAATACCAATATTTTGGAGAAATTGTAATATATTTTTTTAAATTTTTATTTTCATAAATAGCAATTACTTGTGGGTTAACATAACGATAAATAAAACAAATACTATTAATTCTTTTTGTTTTTAATTCGTAGAACTCCAATTATATATTTTTTTAAATTTAATGTAAATCAAATTTAATAACATAATTACATTAAATAAGAAAAAATTTAAAAAAAAAATATTAAAAAAATAAAATAAAATAAAACAAATACTTTTTTATAAACCACTAATTTTATAACTAATTAACCACGATTTTTTCACTAATAATAGCTCTGTCTTTTATTATGGGATTATCTTAAGAGGAACGGCTGCGCTGCCTGTTTCATACATAACTTAATTTTGGATTTGAGGCCGAAATACCCTTCCAAATTGAAAGATTTATTAAGTGTCTAGTACGTATGAAAAATATTTTATTTATTTTTGTTTTAAATTATGAAGTACAACGCCATGAAAAAAAATCATAATTTTAAAGATAACTTTTTCGGGTGGATATTTTAAATTATGTACGGCAAATTTGTGTTCCAACGTAAATTGGCCGTTTTTAATTTAATTTAAAGTCCACCATAATACTTATTTTAATATCTATATGTATATTTTTTTATTTTATATTTTTATAAGTTTATGGGAAAAAGTTTTTTTCATCTCCGTTAGCCCCCAAATATTGTTAAAGGTGCCTCTAAAACCGCGAAAAATCTATTCCTTTAATGGCCTATATTTCATAATGTAAAATAAAAATAAATAAATTACTTCTAATCCGTACTAGACATTTACTATACTTTTTGATGAAAAACATAGACCATTATTAGCTTTAGGTAAGTATTTTGGCTTCAAATCCAAAATTAATAATAATAATAATAATGTTTTTATTTAATTTCTGATACAATTACAAACATGTTATATTTAATACGTAAGAGAAATTACAGGTACTTATTTAATATTTGTAAAACAATGTACAAGGAAAAAGAAATATACTAAAAATA